>CM048595.1:0-7500 GCA_026413675.1 Populus pruinosa | reverse complement strand
TTTAGGGTTTAGGGTTTAGGGTTTAGGGTTTAGGGTTTAGGGTTTAGGGTTTAGGGTTTAGGGTTTAGGGTTTAGGGTTTAGGGTTTAGGGTTTAGGGTTTAGGGTTTAGGGTTTAGGGTTTAGGGTTTAGGGTTTAGGGTTTAGGGTTTAGGGTTTAGGGTTTAGGGTTTAGGGTTTAGGGTTTAGGGTTTAGGGTTTAGGGTTTAGGGTTTAGGGTTTAGGGTTTAGGGTTTAGGGTTTAGGGTTTAGGGTTTAGGGTTTAGGGTTTAGGGTTTAGGGTTTAGGGTTTAGGGTTTAGGGTTTAGGGTTTAGGGTTTAGGGTTTAGGGTTTAGGGTTTAGGGTTTAGGGTTTAGGGTTTAGGGTTTAGGGTTTAGGGTTTAGGGTTTAGGGTTTAGGGTTTAGGGTTTAGGGTTTAGGGTTTAGGGTTTAGGGTTTAGGGTTTAGGGTTTAGGGTTTAGGGTTTAGGGTTTAGGGTTTAGGGTTTAGGGTTTAGGGTTTAGGGTTTAGGGTTTAGGGTTTAGGGTTTAGGGTTTAGGGTTTAGGGTTTAGGGTTTAGGGTTTAGGGTTTAGGGTTTAGGGTTTAGGGTTTAGGGTTTAGGGTTTAGGGTTTAGGGTTTAGGGTTTAGGGTTTAGGGTTTAGGGTTTAGGGTTTAGGGTTTAGGGTTTAGGGTTTAGGGTTTAGGGTTTAGGGTTTAGGGTTTAGGGTTTAGGGTTTAGGGTTTAGGGTTTAGGGTTTAGGGTTTAGGGTTTAGGGTTTAGGGTTTAGGGTTTAGGGTTTAGGGTTTAGGGTTTAGGGTTTAGGGTTTAGGGTTTAGGGTTTAGGGTTTAGGGTTTAGGGTTTAGGGTTTAGGGTTTAGGGTTTAGGGTTTAGGGTTTAGGGTTTAGGGTTTAGGGTTTAGGGTTTAGGGTTTAGGGTTTAGGGTTTAGGGTTTAGGGTTTAGGGTTTAGGGTTTAGGGTTTAGGGTTTAGGGTTTAGGGTTTAGGGTTTAGGGTTTAGGGTTTAGGGTTTAGGGTTTAGGGTTTAGGGTTTAGGGTTTAGGGTTTAGGGTTTAGGGTTTAGGGTTTAGGGTTTAGGGTTTAGGGTTTAGGGTTTAGGGTTTAGGGTTTAGGGTTTAGGGTTTAGGGTTTAGGGTTTAGGGTTTAGGGTTTAGGGTTTAGGGTTTAGGGTTTAGGGTTTAGGGTTTAGGGTTTAGGGTTTAGGGTTTAGGGTTTAGGGTTTAGGGTTTAGGGTTTAGGGTTTAGGGTTTAGGGTTTAGGGTTTAGGGTTTAGGGTTTAGGGTTTAGGGTTTAGGGTTTAGGGTTTAGGGTTTAGGGTTTAGGGTTTAGGGTTTAGGGTTTAGGGTTTAGGGTTTAGGGTTTAGGGTTTAGGGTTTAGGGTTTAGGGTTTAGGGTTTAGGGTTTAGGGTTTAGGGTTTAGGGTTTAGGGTTTAGGGTTTAGGGTTTAGGGTTTAGGGTTTAGGGTTTAGGGTTTAGGGTTTAGGGTTTAGGGTTTAGGGTTTAGGGTTTAGGGTTTAGGGTTTAGGGTTTAGGGTTTAGGGTTTAGGGTTTAGGGTTTAGGGTTTAGGGTTTAGGGTTTAGGGTTTAGGGTTTAGGGTTTAGGGTTTAGGGTTTAGGGTTTAGGGTTTAGGGTTTAGGGTTTAGGGTTTAGGGTTTAGGGTTTAGGGTTTAGGGTTTAGGGTTTAGGGTTTAGGGTTTAGGGTTTAGGGTTTAGGGTTTAGGGTTTAGGGTTTAGGGTTTAGGGTTTAGGGTTTAGGGTTTAGGGTTTAGGGTTTAGGGTTTAGGGTTTAGGGTTTAGGGTTTAGGGTTTAGGGTTTAGGGTTTAGGGTTTAGGGTTTAGGGTTTAGGGTTTAGGGTTTAGGGTTTAGGGTTTAGGGTTTAGGGTTTAGGGTTTAGGGTTTAGGGTTTAGGGTTTAGGGTTTAGGGTTTAGGGTTTAGGGTTTAGGGTTTAGGGTTTAGGGTTTAGGGTTTAGGGTTTAGGGTTTAGGGTTTAGGGTTTAGGGTTTAGGGTTTAGGGTTTAGGGTTTAGGGTTTAGGGTTTAGGGTTTAGGGTTTAGGGTTTAGGGTTTAGGGTTTAGGGTTTAGGGTTTAGGGTTTAGGGTTTAGGGTTTAGGGTTTAGGGTTTAGGGTTTAGGGTTTAGGGTTTAGGGTTTAGGGTTTAGGGTTTAGGGTTTAGGGTTTAGGGTTTAGGGTTTAGGGTTTAGGGTTTAGGGTTTAGGGTTTAGGGTTTAGGGTTTAGGGTTTAGGGTTTAGGGTTTAGGGTTTAGGGTTTAGGGTTTAGGGTTTAGGGTTTAGGGTTTAGGGTTTAGGGTTTAGGGTTTAGGGTTTAGGGTTTAGGGTTTAGGGTTTAGGGTTTAGGGTTTAGGGTTTAGGGTTTAGGGTTTAGGGTTTAGGGTTTAGGGTTTAGGGTTTAGGGTTTAGGGTTTAGGGTTTAGGGTTTAGGGTTTAGGGTTTAGGGTTTAGGGTTTAGGGTTTAGGGTTTAGGGTTTAGGGTTTAGGGTTTAGGGTTTAGGGTTTAGGGTTTAGGGTTTAGGGTTTAGGGTTTAGGGTTTAGGGTTTAGGGTTTAGGGTTTAGGGTTTAGGGTTTAGGGTTTAGGGTTTAGGGTTTAGGGTTTAGGGTTTAGGGTTTAGGGTTTAGGGTTTAGGGTTTAGGGTTTAGGGTTTAGGGTTTAGGGTTTAGGGTTTAGGGTTTAGGGTTTAGGGTTTAGGGTTTAGGGTTTAGGGTTTAGGGTTTAGGGTTTAGGGTTTAGGGTTTAGGGTTTAGGGTTTAGGGTTTAGGGTTTAGGGTTTAGGGTTTAGGGTTTAGGGTTTAGGGTTTAGGGTTTAGGGTTTAGGGTTTAGGGTTTAGGGTTTAGGGTTTAGGGTTTAGGGTTTAGGGTTTAGGGTTTAGGGTTTAGGGTTTAGGGTTTAGGGTTTAGGGTTTAGGGTTTAGGGTTTAGGGTTTAGGGTTTAGGGTTTAGGGTTTAGGGTTTAGGGTTTAGGGTTTAGGGTTTAGGGTTTAGGGTTTAGGGTTTAGGGTTTAGGGTTTAGGGTTTAGGGTTTAGGGTTTAGGGTTTAGGGTTTAGGGTTTAGGGTTTAGGGTTTAGGGTTTAGGGTTTAGGGTTTAGGGTTTAGGGTTTAGGGTTTAGGGTTTAGGGTTTAGGGTTTAGGGTTTAGGGTTTAGGGTTTAGGGTTTAGGGTTTAGGGTTTAGGGTTTAGGGTTTAGGGTTTAGGGTTTAGGGTTTAGGGTTTAGGGTTTAGGGTTTAGGGTTTAGGGTTTAGGGTTTAGGGTTTAGGGTTTAGGGTTTAGGGTTTAGGGTTTAGGGTTTAGGGTTTAGGGTTTAGGGTTTAGGGTTTAGGGTT
Organism: Populus pruinosa; assembly: GCA_026413675.1. Taxonomy (NCBI): domain Eukaryota; kingdom Viridiplantae; phylum Streptophyta; class Magnoliopsida; order Malpighiales; family Salicaceae; genus Populus; species Populus pruinosa. Next base: position 4,159 of record CM048595.1, on the reverse strand, counting down.
TAGGGTTTAGGGTTTAGGGTTTAGGGTTTAGGGTTTAGGGTTTAGGGTTTAGGGTTTAGGGTTTAGGGTTTAGGGTTTAGGGTTTAGGGTTTAGGGTTTAGGGTTTAGGGTTTAGGGTTTAGGGTTTAGGGTTTAGGGTTTAGGGTTTAGGGTTTAGGGTTTAGGGTTTAGGGTTTAGGGTTTAGGGTTTAGGGTTTAGGGTTTAGGGTTTAGGGTTTAGGGTTTAGGGTTTAGGGTTTAGGGTTTAGGGTTTAGGGTTTAGGGTTTAGGGTTTAGGGTTTAGGGTTTAGGGTTTAGGGTTTAGGGTTTAGGGTTTAGGGTTTAGGGTTTAGGGTTTAGGGTTTAGGGTTTAGGGTTTAGGGTTTAGGGTTTAGGGTTTAGGGTTTAGGGTTTAGGGTTTAGGGTTTAGGGTTTAGGGTTTAGGGTTTAGGGTTTAGGGTTTAGGGTTTAGGGTTTAGGGTTTAGGGTTTAGGGTTTAGGGTTTAGGGTTTAGGGTTTAGGGTTTAGGGTTTAGGGTTTAGGGTTTAGGGTTTAGGGTTTAGGGTTTAGGGTTTAGGGTTTAGGGTTTAGGGTTTAGGGTTTAGGGTTTAGGGTTTAGGGTTTAGGGTTTAGGGTTTAGGGTTTAGGGTTTAGGGTTTAGGGTTTAGGGTTTAGGGTTTAGGGTTTAGGGTTTAGGGTTTAGGGTTTAGGGTTTAGGGTTTAGGGTTTAGGGTTTAGGGTTTAGGGTTTAGGGTTTAGGGTTTAGGGTTTAGGGTTTAGGGTTTAGGGTTTAGGGTTTAGGGTTTAGGGTTTAGGGTTTAGGGTTTAGGGTTTAGGGTTTAGGGTTTAGGGTTTAGGGTTTAGGGTTTAGGGTTTAGGGTTTAGGGTTTAGGGTTTAGGGTTTAGGGTTTAGGGTTTAGGGTTTAGGGTTTAGGGTTTAGGGTTTAGGGTTTAGGGTTTAGGGTTTAGGGTTTAGGGTTTAGGGTTTAGGGTTTAGGGTTTAGGGTTTAGGGTTTAGGGTTTAGGGTTTAGGGTTTAGGGTTTAGGGTTTAGGGTTTAGGGTTTAGGGTTTAGGGTTTAGGGTTTAGGGTTTAGGGTTTAGGGTTTAGGGTTTAGGGTTTAGGGTTTAGGGTTTAGGGTTTAGGGTTTAGGGTTTAGGGTTTAGGGTTTAGGGTTTAGGGTTTAGGGTTTAGGGTTTAGGGTTTAGGGTTTAGGGTTTAGGGTTTAGGGTTTAGGGTTTAGGGTTTAGGGTTTAGGGTTTAGGGTTTAGGGTTTAGGGTTTAGGGTTTAGGGTTTAGGGTTTAGGGTTTAGGGTTTAGGGTTTAGGGTTTAGGGTTTAGGGTTTAGGGTTTAGGGTTTAGGGTTTAGGGTTTAGGGTTTAGGGTTTAGGGTTTAGGGTTTAGGGTTTAGGGTTTAGGGTTTAGGGTTTAGGGTTTAGGGTTTAGGGTTTAGGGTTTAGGGTTTAGGGTTTAGGGTTTAGGGTTTAGGGTTTAGGGTTTAGGGTTTAGGGTTTAGGGTTTAGGGTTTAGGGTTTAGGGTTTAGGGTTTAGGGTTTAGGGTTTAGGGTTTAGGGTTTAGGGTTTAGGGTTTAGGGTTTAGGGTTTAGGGTTTAGGGTTTAGGGTTTAGGGTTTAGGGTTTAGGGTTTAGGGTTTAGGGTTTAGGGTTTAGGGTTTAGGGTTTAGGGTTTAGGGTTTAGGGTTTAGGGTTTAGGGTTTAGGGTTTAGGGTTTAGGGTTTAGGGTTTAGGGTTTAGGGTTTAGGGTTTAGGGTTTAGGGTTTAGGGTTTAGGGTTTAGGGTTTAGGGTTTAGGGTTTAGGGTTTAGGGTTTAGGGTTTAGGGTTTAGGGTTTAGGGTTTAGGGTTTAGGGTTTAGGGTTTAGGGTTTAGGGTTTAGGGTTTAGGGTTTAGGGTTTAGGGTTTAGGGTTTAGGGTTTAGGGTTTAGGGTTTAGGGTTTAGGGTTTAGGGTTTAGGGTTTAGGGTTTAGGGTTTAGGGTTTAGGGTTTAGGGTTTAGGGTTTAGGGTTTAGGGTTTAGGGTTTAGGGTTTAGGGTTTAGGGTTTAGGGTTTAGGGTTTAGGGTTTAGGGTTTAGGGTTTAGGGTTTAGGGTTTAGGGTTTAGGGTTTAGGGTTTAGGGTTTAGGGTTTAGGGTTTAGGGTTTAGGGTTTAGGGTTTAGGGTTTAGGGTTTAGGGTTTAGGGTTTAGGGTTTAGGGTTTAGGGTTTAGGGTTTAGGGTTTAGGGTTTAGGGTTTAGGGTTTAGGGTTTAGGGTTTAGGGTTTAGGGTTTAGGGTTTAGGGTTTAGGGTTTAGGGTTTAGGGTTTAGGGTTTAGGGTTTAGGGTTTAGGGTTTAGGGTTTAGGGTTTAGGGTTTAGGGTTTAGGGTTTAGGGTTTAGGGTTTAGGGTTTAGGGTTTAGGGTTTAGGGTTTAGGGTTTAGGGTTTAGGGTTTAGGGTTTAGGGTTTAGGGTTTAGGGTTTAGGGTTTAGGGTTTAGGGTTTAGGGTTTAGGGTTTAGGGTTTAGGGTTTAGGGTTTAGGGTTTAGGGTTTAGGGTTTAGGGTTTAGGGTTTAGGGTTTAGGGTTTAGGGTTTAGGGTTTAGGGTTTAGGGTTTAGGGTTTAGGGTTTAGGGTTTAGGGTTTAGGGTTTAGGGTTTAGGGTTTAGGGTTTAGGGTTTAGGGTTTAGGGTTTAGGGTTTAGGGTTTAGGGTTTAGGGTTTAGGGTTTAGGGTTTAGGGTTTAGGGTTTAGGGTTTAGGGTTTAGGGTTTAGGGTTTAGGGTTTAGGGTTTAGGGTTTAGGGTTTAGGGTTTAGGGTTTAGGGTTTAGGGTTTAGGGTTTAGGGTTTAGGGTTTAGGGTTTAGGGTTTAGGGTTTAGGGTTTAGGGTTTAGGGTTTAGGGTTTAGGGTTTAGGGTTTAGGGTTTAGGGTTTAGGGTTTAGGGTTTAGGGTTTAGGGTTTAGGGTTTAGGGTTTAGGGTTTAGGGTTTAGGGTTTAGGGTTTAGGGTTTAGGGTTTAGGGTTTAGGGTTTAGGGTTTAGGGTTTAGGGTTTAGGGTTTAGGGTTTAGGGTTTAGGGTTTAGGGTTTAGGGTTTAGGGTTTAGGGTTTAGGGTTTAGGGTTTAGGGTTTAGGGTTTAGGGTTTAGGGTTTAGGGTTTAGGGTTTAGGGTTTAGGGTTTAGGGTTTAGGGTTTAGGGTTTAGGGTTTAGGGTTTAGGGTTTAGGGTTTAGGGTTTAGGGTTTAGGGTTTAGGGTTTAGGGTTTAGGGTTTAGGGTTTAGGGTTTAGGGTTTAGGGTTTAGGGTTTAGGGTTTAGGGTTTAGGGTTTAGGGTTTAGGGTTTAGGGTTTAGGGTTTAGGGTTTAGGGTTTAGGGTTTAGGGTTTAGGGTTTAGGGTTTAGGGTTTAGGGTTTAGGGTTTAGGGTTTAGGGTTTAGGGTTTAGGGTTTAGGGTTTAGGGTTTAGGGTTTAGGGTTTAGGGTTTAGGGTTTAGGGTTTAGGGTTTAGGGTTTAGGGTTTAGGGTTTAGGGTTTAGGGTTTAGGGTTTAGGGTTTAGGGTTTAGGGTTTAGGGTTTAGGGTTTAGGGTTTAGGGTTTAGGGTTTAGGGTTTAGGGTTTAGGGTTTAGGGTTTAGGGTTTAGGGTTTAGGGTTTAGGGTTTAGGGTTTAGGGTTTAGGGTTTAGGGTTTAGGGTTTAGGGTTTAGGGTTTAGGGTTTAGGGTTTAGGGTTTAGGGTTTAGGGTTTAGGGTTTAGGGTTTAGGGTTTTTAGGGTTTAGGGTTTAGGGTTTAGGGTTTAGGGTTTAGGGTTTAGGGTTTAGGGTTTAGGGTTTAGGGTTTAGGGTTTAGGGTTTAGGGTTTAGGGTTTAGGGTTTAGGGTTTAGGGTTTAGGGTTTAGGGTTTAGGGTTTAGGGTTTAGGGTTTAGGGTTTAGGGTTTAGGGTTTAGGGTTTAGGGTTTAGGGTTTAGGGTTTAGGGTTTAGGGTTTAGGGTTTAGGGTTTAGGGTTTAGGGTTTAGGGTTTAGGGTTTAGGGTTTAGGGTTTAGGGTTTAGGGTTTAGGGTTTAGGGTTTAGGGTTTAGGGTTTAGGGTTTAGGGTTTAGGGTTTAGGGTTTAGGGTTTAGGGTTTAGGGTTTAGGGTTTAGGGTTTAGGGTTTAGGGTTTAGGGTTTAGGGTTTAGGGTTTAGGGTTTAGGGTTTAGGGT
>CM048594.1:25096643-25104340 GCA_026413675.1 Populus pruinosa | reverse complement strand
ACCCTAAACCCTAAACCCTAAACCCTAAACCCTAAACCCTAAACCCTAAACCCTAAACCCTAAACCCTAAACCCTAAACCCTAAACCCTAAACCCTAAACCCTAAACCCTAAACCCTAAACCCTAAACCCTAAACCCTAAACCCTAAACCCTAAACCCTAAACCCTAAACCCTAAACCCTAAACCCTAAACCCTAAACCCTAAACCCTAAACCCTAAACCCTAAACCCTAAACCCTAAACCCTAAACCCTAAACCCTAAACCCTAAACCCTAAACCCTAAACCCTAAACCCTAAACCCTAAACCCTAAACCCTAAACCCTAAACCCTAAACCCTAAACCCTAAACCCTAAACCCTAAACCCTAAACCCTAAACCCTAAACCCTAAACCCTAAACCCTAAACCCTAAACCCTAAACCCTAAACCCTAAACCCTAAACCCTAAACCCTAAACCCTAAACCCTAAACCCTAAACCCTAAACCCTAAACCCTAAACCCTAAACCCTAAACCCTAAACCCTAAACCCTAAACCCTAAACCCTAAACCCTAAACCCTAAACCCTAAACCCTAAACCCTAAACCCTAAACCCTAAACCCTAAACCCTAAACCCTAAACCCTAAACCCTAAACCCTAAACCCTAAACCCTAAACCCTAAACCCTAAACCCTAAACCCTAAACCCTAAACCCTAAACCCTAAACCCTAAACCCTAAACCCTAAACCCTAAACCCTAAACCCTAAACCCTAAACCCTAAACCCTAAACCCTAAACCCTAAACCCTAAACCCTAAACCCTAAACCCTAAACCCTAAACCCTAAACCCTAAACCCTAAACCCTAAACCCTAAACCCTAAACCCTAAACCCTAAACCCTAAACCCTAAACCCTAAACCCTAAACCCTAAACCCTAAACCCTAAACCCTAAACCCTAAACCCTAAACCCTAAACCCTAAACCCTAAACCCTAAACCCTAAACCCTAAACCCTAAACCCTAAACCCTAAACCCTAAACCCTAAACCCTAAACCCTAAACCCTAAACCCTAAACCCTAAACCCTAAACCCTAAACCCTAAACCCTAAACCCTAAACCCTAAACCCTAAACCCTAAACCCTAAACCCTAAACCCTAAACCCTAAACCCTAAACCCTAAACCCTAAACCCTAAACCCTAAACCCTAAACCCTAAACCCTAAACCCTAAACCCTAAACCCTAAACCCTAAACCCTAAACCCTAAACCCTAAACCCTAAACCCTAAACCCTAAACCCTAAACCCTAAACCCTAAACCCTAAACCCTAAACCCTAAACCCTAAACCCTAAACCCTAAACCCTAAACCCTAAACCCTAAACCCTAAACCCTAAACCCTAAACCCTAAACCCTAAACCCTAAACCCTAAACCCTAAACCCTAAACCCTAAACCCTAAACCCTAAACCCTAAACCCTAAACCCTAAACCCTAAACCCTAAACCCTAAACCCTAAACCCTAAACCCTAAACCCTAAACCCTAAACCCTAAACCCTAAACCCTAAACCCTAAACCCTAAACCCTAAACCCTAAACCCTAAACCCTAAACCCTAAACCCTAAACCCTAAACCCTAAACCCTAAACCCTAAACCCTAAACCCTAAACCCTAAACCCTAAACCCTAAACCCTAAACCCTAAACCCTAAACCCTAAACCCTAAACCCTAAACCCTAAACCCTAAACCCTAAACCCTAAACCCTAAACCCTAAACCCTAAACCCTAAACCCTAAACCCTAAACCCTAAACCCTAAACCCTAAACCCTAAACCCTAAACCCTAAACCCTAAACCCTAAACCCTAAACCCTAAACCCTAAACCCTAAACCCTAAACCCTAAACCCTAAACCCTAAACCCTAAACCCTAAACCCTAAACCCTAAACCCTAAACCCTAAACCCTAAACCCTAAACCCTAAACCCTAAACCCTAAACCCTAAACCCTAAACCCTAAACCCTAAACCCTAAACCCTAAACCCTAAACCCTAAACCCTAAACCCTAAACCCTAAACCCTAAACCCTAAACCCTAAACCCTAAACCCTAAACCCTAAACCCTAAACCCTAAACCCTAAACCCTAAACCCTAAACCCTAAACCCTAAACCCTAAACCCTAAACCCTAAACCCTAAACCCTAAACCCTAAACCCTAAACCCTAAACCCTAAACCCTAAACCCTAAACCCTAAACCCTAAACCCTAAACCCTAAACCCTAAACCCTAAACCCTAAACCCTAAACCCTAAACCCTAAACCCTAAACCCTAAACCCTAAACCCTAAACCCTAAACCCTAAACCCTAAACCCTAAACCCTAAACCCTAAACCCTAAACCCTAAACCCTAAACCCTAAACCCTAAACCCTAAACCCTAAACCCTAAACCCTAAACCCTAAACCCTAAACCCTAAACCCTAAACCCTAAACCCTAAACCCTAAACCCTAAACCCTAAACCCTAAACCCTAAACCCTAAACCCTAAACCCTAAACCCTAAACCCTAAACCCTAAACCCTAAACCCTAAACCCTAAACCCTAAACCCTAAACCCTAAACCCTAAACCCTAAACCCTAAACCCTAAACCCTAAACCCTAAACCCTAAACCCTAAACCCTAAACCCTAAACCCTAAACCCTAAACCCTAAACCCTAAACCCTAAACCCTAAACCCTAAACCCTAAACCCTAAACCCTAAACCCTAAACCCTAAACCCTAAACCCTAAACCCTAAACCCTAAACCCTAAACCCTAAACCCTAAACCCTAAACCCTAAACCCTAAACCCTAAACCCTAAACCCTAAACCCTAAACCCTAAACCCTAAACCCTAAACCCTAAACCCTAAACCCTAAACCCTAAACCCTAAACCCTAAACCCTAAACCCTAAACCCTAAACCCTAAACCCTAAACCCTAAACCCTAAACCCTAAACCCTAAACCCTAAACCCTAAACCCTAAACCCTAAACCCTAAACCCTAAACCCTAAACCCTAAACCCTAAACCCTAAACCCTAAACCCTAGAACCCTAAACCCTAAACCCTAAACCCTAAACCCTAAACCCTAAACCCTAAACCCTAAACCCTAAACCCTAAACCCTAAACCCTAAACCCTAAACCCTAAACCCTAAACCCTAAACCCTAAACCCTAAACCCTAAACCCTAAACCCTAAACCCTAAACCCTAAACCCTAAACCCTAAACCCTAAACCCTAAACCCTAAACCCTAAACCCTAAACCCTAAACCCTAAACCCTAAACCCTAAACCCTAAACCCTAAACCCTAAACCCTAAACCCTAAACCCTAAACCCTAAACCCTAAACCCTAAACCCTAAACCCTAAACCCTAAACCCTAAACCCTAAACCCTAAACCCTAAACCCTAAACCCTAAACCCTAAACCCTAAACCCTAAACCCTAAACCCTAAACCCTAAACCCTAAACCCTAAACCCTAAACCCTAAACCCTAAACCCTAAACCCTAAACCCTAAACCCTAAACCCTAAACCCTAAACCCTAAACCCTAAACCCTAAACCCTAAACCCTAAACCCTAAACCCTAAACCCTAAACCCTAAACCCTAAACCCTAAACCCTAAACCCTAAACCCTAAACCCTAAACCCTAAACCCTAAACCCTAAACCCTAAACCCTAAACCCTAAACCCTAAACCCTAAACCCTAAACCCTAAACCCTAAACCCTAAACCCTAAACCCTAAACCCTAAACCCTAAACCCTAAACCCTAAACCCTAAACCCTAAACCCTAAACCCTAAACCCTAAACCCTAAACCCTAAACCCTAAACCCTAAACCCTAAACCCTAAACCCTAAACCCTAAACCCTAAACCCTAAACCCTAAACCCTAAACCCTAAACCCTAAACCCTAAACCCTAAACCCTAAACCCTAAACCCTAAACCCTAAACCCTAAACCCTAAACCCTAAACCCTAAACCCTAAACCCTAAACCCTAAACCCTAAACCCTAAACCCTAAACCCTAAACCCTAAACCCTAAACCCTAAACCCTAAACCCTAAACCCTAAACCCTAAACCCTAAACCCTAAACCCTAAACCCTAAACCCTAAACCCTAAACCCTAAACCCTAAACCCTAAACCCTAAACCCTAAACCCTAAACCCTAAACCCTAAACCCTAAACCCTAAACCCTAAACCCTAAACCCTAAACCCTAAACCCTAAACCCTAAACCCTAAACCCTAAACCCTAAACCCTAAACCCTAAACCCTAAACCCTAAACCCTAAACCCTAAACCCTAAACCCTAAACCCTAAACCCTAAACCCTAAACCCTAAACCCTAAACCCTAAACCCTAAACCCTAAACCCTAAACCCTAAACCCTAAACCCTAAACCCTAAACCCTAAACCCTAAACCCTAAACCCTAAACCCTAAACCCTAAACCCTAAACCCTAAACCCTAAACCCTAAACCCTAAACCCTAAACCCTAAACCCTAAACCCTAAACCCTAAACCCTAAACCCTAAACCCTAAACCCTAAACCCTAAACCCTAAACCCTAAACCCTAAACCCTAAACCCTAAACCCTAAACCCTAAACCCTAAACCCTAAACCCTAAACCCTAAACCCTAAACCCTAAACCCTAAACCCTAAACCCTAAACCCTAAACCCTAAACCCTAAACCCTAAACCCTAAACCCTAAACCCTAAACCCTAAACCCTAAACCCTAAACCCTAAACCCTAAACCCTAAACCCTAAACCCTAAACCCTAAACCCTAAACCCTAAACCCTAAACCCTAAACCCTAAACCCTAAACCCTAAACCCTAAACCCTAAACCCTAAACCCTAAACCCTAAACCCTAAACCCTAAACCCTAAACCCTAAACCCTAAACCCTAAACCCTAAACCCTAAACCCTAAACCCTAAACCCTAAACCCTAAACCCTAAACCCTAAACCCTAAACCCTAAACCCTAAACCCTAAACCCTAAACCCTAAACCCTAAACCCTAAACCCTAAACCCTAAACCCTAAACCCTAAACCCTAAACCCTAAACCCTAAACCCTAAACCCTAAACCCTAAACCCTAAACCCTAAACCCTAAACCCTAAACCCTAAACCCTAAACCCTAAACCCTAAACCCTAAACCCTAAACCCTAAACCCTAAACCCTAAACCCTAAACCCTAAACCCTAAACCCTAAACCCTAAACCCTAAACCCTAAACCCTAAACCCTAAACCCTAAACCCTAAACCCTAAACCCTAAACCCTAAACCCTAAACCCTAAACCCTAAACCCTAAACCCTAAACCCTAAACCCTAAACCCTAAACCCTAAACCCTAAACCCTAAACCCTAAACCCTAAACCCTAAACCCTAAACCCTAAACCCTAAACCCTAAACCCTAAACCCTAAACCCTAAACCCTAAACCCTAAACCCTAAACCCTAAACCCTAAACCCTAAACCCTAAACCCTAAACCCTAAACCCTAAACCCTAAACCCTAAACCCTAAACCCTAAACCCTAAACCCTAAACCCTAAACCCTAAACCCTAAACCCTAAACCCTAAACCCTAAACCCTAAACCCTAAACCCTAAACCCTAAACCCTAAACCCTAAACCCTAAACCCTAAACCCTAAACCCTAAACCCTAAACCCTAAACCCTAAACCCTAAACCCTAAACCCTAAACCCTAAACCCTAAACCCTAAACCCTAAACCCTAAACCCTAAACCCTAAACCCTAAACCCTAAACCCTAAACCCTAAACCCTAAACCCTAAACCCTAAACCCTAAACCCTAAACCCTAAACCCTAAACCCTAAACCCTAAACCCTAAACCCTAAACCCTAAACCCTAAACCCTAAACCCTAAACCCTAAACCCTAAACCCTAAACCCTAAACCCTAAACCCTAAACCCTAAACCCTAAACCCTAAACCCTAAACCCTAAACCCTAAACCCTAAACCCTAAACCCTAAACCCTAAACCCTAAACCCTAAACCCTAAACCCTAAACCCTAAACCCTAAACCCTAAACCCTAAACCCTAAACCCTAAACCCTAAACCCTAAACCCTAAACCCTAAACCCTAAACCCTAAACCCTAAACCCTAAACCCTAAACCCTAAACCCTAAACCCTAAACCCTAAACCCTAAACCCTAAACCCTAAACCCTAAACCCTAAACCCTAAACCCTAAACCCTAAACCCTAAACCCTAAACCCTAAACCCTAAACCCTAAACCCTAAACCCTAAACCCTAAACCCTAAACCCTAAACCCTAAACCCTAAACCCTAAACCCTAAACCCTAAACCCTAAACCCTAAACCCTAAACCCTAAACCCTAAACCCTAAACCCTAAACCCTAAACCCTAAACCCTAAACCCTAAACCCTAAACCCTAAACCCTAAACCCTAAACCCTAAACCCTAAACCCTAAACCCTAAACCCTAAACCCTAAACCCTAAACCCTAAACCCTAAACCCTAAACCCTAAACCCTAAACCCTAAACCCTAAACCCTAAACCCTAAACCCTAAACCCTAAACCCTAAACCCTAAACCCTAAACCCTAAACCCTAAACCCTAAACCCTAAACCCTAAACCCTAAACCCTAAACCCTAAACCCTAAACCCTAAACCCTAAACCCTAAACCCTAAACCCTAAACCCTAAACCCTAAACCCTAAACCCTAAACCCTAAACCCTAAACCCTAAACCCTAAACCCTAAACCCTAAACCCTAAACCCTAAACCCTAAACCCTAAACCCTAAACCCTAAACCCTAAACCCTAAACCCTAAACCCTAAACCCTAAACCCTAAACCCTAAACCCTAAACCCTAAACCCTAAACCCTAAACCCTAAACCCTAAACCCTAAACCCTAAACCCTAAACCCTAAACCCTAAACCCTAAACCCTAAACCCTAAACCCTAAACCCTAAACCCTAAACCCTAAACCCTAAACCCTAAACCCTAAACCCTAAACCCTAAACCCTAAACCCTAAACCCTAACCCTAAACCCTAAACCCTAAACCCTAAACCCTAAACCCTAAACCCTAAACCCTAAACCCTAAACCCTAAACCCTAAACCCTAAACCCTAAACCCTAAACCCTAAACCCTAAACCCTAAACCCTAAACCCTAAACCCTAAACCCTAAACCCTAAACCCTAAACCCTAAACCCTAAACCCTAAACCCTAAACCCTAAACCCTAAACCCTAAACCCTAAACCCTAAACCCTAAACCCTAAACCCTAAACCCTAAACCCTAAACCCTAAACCCTAAACCCTAAACCCTAAACCCTAAACCCTAAACCCTAAACCCTAAACCCTAAACCCTAAACCCTAAACCCTAAACCCTAAACCCTAAACCCTAAACCCTAAACCCTAAACCCTAAACCCTAAACCCTAAACCCTAAACCCTAAACCCTAAACCCTAAACCCTAAACCCTAAACCCTAAACCCTAAACCCTAAACCCTAAACCCTAAACCCTAAACCCTAAACCCTAAACCCTAAACCCTAAACCCTAAACCCTAAACCCTAAACCCTAAACCCTAAACCCTAAACCCTAAACCCTAAACCCTAAACCCTAAACCCTAAACCCTAAACCCTAAACCCTAAACCCTAAACCCTAAACCCTAAACCCTAAACCCTAAACCCTAAACCCTAAACCCTAAACCCTAAACCCTAAACCCTAAACCCTAAACCCTAAACCCTAAACCCTAAACCCTAAACCCTAAACCCTAAACCCTAAACCCTAAACCCTAAACCC